>OU745317.1:2500-7500 GCA_916618145.1 Emmelina monodactyla
CTAACCTAACCTAACCTAACCTAACCTAACCTAACCTAACCTAACCTAACCTAACCTAACCTAACCTAACCTAACCTAACCTAACCTAACCTAACCTAACCTAACCTAACCTAACCTAACCTAACCTAACCTAACCTAACCTAACCTAACCTAACCTAACCTAACCTAACCTAACCTAACCTAACCTAACCTAACCTAACCTAACCTAACCTAACCTAACCTAACCTAACCTAACCTAACCTAACCTAACCTAACCTAACCTAACCTAACCTAACCTAACCTAACCTAACCTAACCTAACCTAACCTAACCTAACCTAACCTAACCTAACCTAACCTAACCTAACCTAACCTAACCTAACCTAACCTAACCTAACCTAACCTAACCTAACCTAACCTAACCTAACCTAACCTAACCTAACCTAACCTAACCTAACCTAACCTAACCTAACCTAACCTAACCTAACCTAACCTAACCTAACCTAACCTAACCTAACCTAACCTAACCTAACCTAACCTAACCTAACCTAACCTAACCTAACCTAACCTAACCTAACCTAACCTAACCTAACCTAACCTAACCTAACCTAACCTAACCTAACCTAACCTAACCTAACCTAACCTAACCTAACCTAACCTAACCTAACCTAACCTAACCTAACCTAACCTAACCTAACCTAACCTAACCTAACCTAACCTAACCTAACCTAACCTAACCTAACCTAACCTAACCTAACCTAACCTAACCTAACCTAACCTAACCTAACCTAACCTAACCTAACCTAACCTAACCTAACCTAACCTAACCTAACCTAACCTAACCTAACCTAACCTAACCTAACCTAACCTAACCTAACCTAACCTAACCTAACCTAACCTAACCTAACCTAACCTAACCTAACCTAACCTAACCTAACCTAACCTAACCTAACCTAACCTAACCTAACCTAACCTAACCTAACCTAACCTAACCTAACCTAACCTAACCTAACCTAACCTAACCTAACCTAACCTAACCTAACCTAACCTAACCTAACCTAACCTAACCTAACCTAACCTAACCTAACCTAACCTAACCTAACCTAACCTAACCTAACCTAACCTAACCTAACCTAACCTAACCTAACCTAACCTAACCTAACCTAACCTAACCTAACCTAACCTAACCTAACCTAACCTAACCTAACCTAACCTAACCTAACCTAACCTAACCTAACCTAACCTAACCTAACCTAACCTAACCTAACCTAACCTAACCTAACCTAACCTAACCTAACCTAACCTAACCTAACCTAACCTAACCTAACCTAACCTAACCTAACCTAACCTAACCTAACCTAACCTAACCTAACCTAACCTAACCTAACCTAACCTAACCTAACCTAACCTAACCTAACCTAACCTAACCTAACCTAACCTAACCTAACCTAACCTAACCTAACCTAACCTAACCTAACCTAACCTAACCTAACCTAACCTAACCTAACCTAACCTAACCTAACCTAACCTAACCTAACCTAACCTAACCTAACCTAACCTAACCTAACCTAACCTAACCTAACCTAACCTAACCTAACCTAACCTAACCTAACCTAACCTAACCTAACCTAACCTAACCTAACCTAACCTAACCTAACCTAACCTAACCTAACCTAACCTAACCTAACCTAACCTAACCTAACCTAACCTAACCTAACCTAACCTAACCTAACCTAACCTAACCTAACCTAACCTAACCTAACCTAACCTAACCTAACCTAACCTAACCTAACCTAACCTAACCTAACCTAACCTAACCTAACCTAACCTAACCTAACCTAACCTAACCTAACCTAACCTAACCTAACCTAACCTAACCTAACCTAACCTAACCTAACCTAACCTAACCTAACCTAACCTAACCTAACCTAACCTAACCTAACCTAACCTAACCTAACCTAACCTAACCTAACCTAACCTAACCTAACCTAACCCGAAACACATTTTTTCAAAATTCTGTTGCTTTTTACGGTATATTTTCAAAATTTTTTCAGCAATTAATTAAATATCGGCGTCCCGCATATAGCTAGTTACTGTGCGTGACGATCATAATTATAAATACCTACTTATAATACCTAAACTATTAAAAATTGATGTTTTTGAATGACAAGTTAAAAAATTTCTATTGACCTTAACAAACATTGTTATATATTTGGATAAAGCGCGTTTTTCCGCGTCTAGTGACATACTCCGTTTTGTTCGGAAAAACTTAATTTTAGAGAAAATTCGAATTTTCCTTGTTAAAAATCTAGACTTAGTCTAGATTCTGAAATTTTTGTATCAAGTAGGTTCAGATTTTCGTTTAGTTAGACGCGGCTCGCGCATCCGCGCTTTTTGAAGCCCCTAACGCGAAAATCCACCGATAATTTTCCTTAATTTTCCAAATTTACATACTGGTTAACTTTAACTTTGATTTTTTAGAGTAATTTTCAAAATTTTTTCAAAATTCTTTTAATTTTATTACATAACTAAGTAGAACTCGCTGAGCCCTGTCGATACATACCGCACACGGTTAGCGCGTGTTCAGGACTTCGCGGAAAATTCGCATTTTCCGACTTGAGTTTTCACCATTTTCTTTGTTTTCCACCAAATACCTACCTCGTGGACGCGGCTCGGTCCCCCGAACCGTTTGACACCTGAAACAAGAAAATTGGTCGGTAAACTCCGGAGAAAATCGCGAAAAACCGCAAAAAATAGCCCGCCCACCCTCCCTTTATTGCCGTGGGTATATCAACTCGGTTCAGTTTAAGCAACAGTAAAAGGACAATAACTCCCGAACCGGAAGTGATAATTGAAAACGGTTTTCACTTTTGTGATTGTGAAACAACTACGTACCTGACAGCATATAAATATATACATAATTATATAAAATAGAAAATAGTATATATACTCACCTTAATACGTACCTGATTATACTTACCTGTGTTGTCCTTGACGTTCGCCCGGCTGCATCCAACTCCATCCGGATCCCGGCACCTGTAAAAAAAGAAAAAGTGTGTTAGTTTTAAGTAGTTTTAGTTATATACAATTTTAATAATTTTGTAATTGGTCGTTATTTATTTGTCTTATTTATTTTATCTTTTTACTTTTGACTATTTATACAGCCTCTTTACAGCTGTATAAATAAACAAATCTCCCCAAAATGCACAGGTCTCCTTCTCCTACCCGCAGGTCATCCGTGGACTCGACTAAAGCAGGAACCAGTAAGGTCAGAACCAGCATTGACCGAATCGAGTCCACGGAGGACCTGAGTCAGACTCGGGTCTCAAAGAGTGTAAATGTGACAAAGGCTACAAAAGCTGTAAAAAAGACGGTATCATCCTCCCTGCCACAATTCCCAGAACTGGGCTCAATCGCTGAGTGCCTAAGTCATCTCAAGGCACTCGCGTTAGACATAAAGAGTCTCATTCTCCAGTCTGGGAATATCAGAACCAGCGTAAAAACAGGAGTCAACAATAACGCCGACTACCTGGAATATGTGGTGAAAAGGATTGGGGATCTGCTCGAGCACGGGAGCCAACCAACATCTGGCTCAGATGTGGTCGAGCAGACCCTCATTCCCAGAATAGAAAAGATGTTCGAGGAGAACCAGAAGAGGATGGAGGAGTTCCTGTCCGCTAAAGGTCTGGGGAGCTTCGACGACGGTGCCTCAACTCAAAACCTGCAACGCATTGAATCTCAATTGGAACAGAAGTGCCAAAAACTGACCGAGGTTGTGGAAAGGCTTTCATACGCTGAAGCCACAGCCTCAAAACCAACACCCACAGCAAGCACAAAAGCGGACGTCCATCTGCCGCAAATGCATAGCTGCATTGTGTCGTCGGAGCGCGTGGAGGACACGAGCGGAGACGTCATGAACACCATCCGCACAGCCGTTGACGCTCGGTCCTCCGGAATCCGGGTCGATTCCGTGCGCAAGGCCAAGGACCAAAAGGTTGTGATTGGCTGTAGCACAAAAGAAGAACGCCAGAGAGTGATGGACAGGATCAGACAGTCCAACAAGGGGCTCCTGGTCGAGGAGGCCAGGAATAGAAATCCCCTCATCGTCCTGAAGCACGTCCTCTCGGCGAATTCTGACGAAGATGTGCTACAGTCAATCAGAACCCAGAACCAACACATAATTGGCACCTTGGACACCAAAGAGCTGGTCGTCAAATACAGGAAGAAGACCCGTAACCCCCACGTTTGCCATATAGTGGTGGAAGTAACGCCCCCTATATGGCAAAAAATTACTGAAGTGGGGAAAGTCCACGTGGACTTGCAGCGTGTAGTTGCGGCAGACCAAAGCCCTCTAGTCCAGTGCTCTCGGTGCCTGGCTTACGGTCATGGCCGTAAGCTATGCACTGAGGCAGTGGACCTATGCAGTCACTGTGGCGGATCACACCTAGCGGCGACTTGTGAACTGCGCGCCGCCGGAGCCCCGCCCAGCTGTCGCAACTGCACGACTGCAAAACTTGACCTCGTGGACCACAACGCCTTCGATAACACATGCACAATCCGACGAAAGTGGGACTCATTGGCACGCTCTAAGGTTAGCTACTGCTAAGGGCTACAAGGCAGAAAACAACAGACAATTATTGCATCATCATAACATAACTAGACTCCTAATTCCAGTGCTGCACAGGGCCTCCAAACCCGCAGCATTCGCTGATCCAATGCAGAAAGTTTGCCAGGCCGTGAGCAGTAATTATCCATCTCTGGAATACGCACACCAGCACATAACGTTGTAGAACTGTATATAGGCAGGTATATTATGATAATATAAAGCATTTATATACAGCGATTACGAAAAGCTTTAACAATAAAAGTATAAATAAATGTGTATATGTGTAATTGTAATAAAATTAAGTTATAAACGTGATGTCAATGAAAATCTTTTAAAATAATTTTAACAAATAAGGTCTCAAAATGTATTTAAAAATTTTGGTTAAATATAGTACAGACAAAATGAATCTGTAAATTG
>OU745317.1:10000-25000 GCA_916618145.1 Emmelina monodactyla
CTAACCTAACCTAACCTAACCTAACCTAACCTAACCTAACCTAACCTAACCTAACCTAACCTAACCTAACCTAACCTAACCTAACCTAACCTAACCTAACCTAACCTAACCTAACCTAACCTAACCTAACCTAACCTAACCTAACCTAACCTAACCTAACCTAACCTAACCTAACCTAACCTAACCTAACCTAACCTAACCTAACCTAACCTAACCTAACCTAACCTAACCTAACCTAACCTAACCTAACCTAACCTAACCTAACCTAACCTAACCTAACCTAACCTAACCTAACCTAACCTAACCTAACCTAACCTAACCTAACCTAACCTAACCTAACCTAACCTAACCTAACCTAACCTAACCTAACCTAACCTAACCTAACCTAACCTAACCTAACCTAACCTAACCTAACCTAACCTAACCTAACCTAACCTAACCTAACCTAACCTAACCTAACCTAACCTAACCTAACCTAACCTAACCTAACCTAACCTAACCTAACCTAACCTAACCTAACCTAACCTAACCTAACCTAACCTAACCTAACCTAACCTAACCTAACCTAACCTAACCTAACCTAACCTAACCTAACCTAACCTAACCTAACCTAACCTAACCTAACCTAACCTAACCTAACCTAACCTAACCTAACCTAACCTAACCTAACCTAACCTAACCTAACCTAACCTAACCTAACCTAACCTAACCTAACCTAACCTAACCTAACCTAACCTAACCTAACCTAACCTAACCTAACCTAACCTAACCTAACCTAACCTAACCTAACCTAACCTAACCTAACCTAACCTAACCTAACCTAACCTAACCTAACCTAACCTAACCTAACCTAACCTAACCTAACCTAACCTAACCTAACCTAACCTAACCTAACCTAACCTAACCTAACCTAACCTAACCTAACCTAACCTAACCTAACCTAACCTAACCTAACCTAACCTAACCTAACCTAACCTAACCTAACCTAACCTAACCTAACCTAACCTAACCTAACCTAACCTAACCTAACCTAACCTAACCTAACCTAACCTAACCTAACCTAACCTAACCTAACCTAACCTAACCTAACCTAACCTAACCTAACCTAACCTAACCTAACCTAACCTAACCTAACCTAACCTAACCTAACCTAACCTAACCTAACCTAACCTAACCTAACCTAACCTAACCTAACCTAACCTAACCTAACCTAACCTAACCTAACCTAACCTAACCTAACCTAACCTAACCTAACCTAACCTAACCTAACCTAACCTAACCTAACCTAACCTAACCTAACCTAACCTAACCTAACCTAACCTAACCTAACCTAACCTAACCTAACCTAACCTAACCTAACCTAACCTAACCTAACCTAACCTAACCTAACCTAACCTAACCTAACCTAACCTAACCTAACCTAACCTAACCTAACCTAACCTAACCTAACCTAACCTAACCTAACCTAACCTAACCTAACCTAACCTAACCTAACCTAACCTAACCTAACCTAACCTAACCTAACCTAACCTAACCTAACCTAACCTAACCTAACCTAACCTAACCTAACCTAACCTAACCTAACCTAACCTAACCTAACCTAACCTAACCTAACCTAACCTAACCTAACCTAACCTAACCTAACCTAACCTAACCTAACCTAACCTAACCTAACCTAACCTAACCTAACCTAACCTAACCTAACCTAACCTAACCTAACCTAACCTAACCTAACCTAACCTAACCTAACCTAACCTAACCTAACCTAACCTAACCTAACCTAACCTAACCTAACCTAACCTAACCTAACCTAACCTAACCTAACCTAACCTAACCTAACCTAACCTAACCTAACCTAACCTAACCTAACCTAACCTAACCTAACCTAACCTAACCTAACCTAACCTAACCTAACCTAACCTAACCTAACCTAACCTAACCTAACCTAACCTAACCTAACCTAACCTAACCTAACCTAACCTAACCTAACCTAACCTAACCTAACCTAACCTAACCTAACCTAACCTAACCTAACCTAACCTAACCTAACCTAACCTAACCTAACCTAACCTAACCTAACCTAACCTAACCTAACCTAACCTAACCTAACCTAACCTAACCTAACCTAACCTAACCTAACCTAACCTAACCTAACCTAACCTAACCTAACCTAACCTAACCTAACCTAACCTAACCTAACCTAACCTAACCTAACCTAACCTAACCTAACCTAACCTAACCTAACCTAACCTAACCTAACCTAACCTAACCTAACCTAACCTAACCTAACCTAACCTAACCTAACCTAACCTAACCTAACCTAACCTAACCTAACCTAACCTAACCTAACCTAACCTAACCTAACCTAACCTAACCTAACCTAACCTAACCTAACCTAACCTAACCTAACCTAACCTAACCTAACCTAACCTAACCTAACCTAACCTAACCTAACCTAACCTAACCTAACCTAACCTAACCTAACCTAACCTAACCTAACCTAACCTAACCTAACCTAACCTAACCTAACCTAACCTAACCTAACCTAACCTAACCTAACCTAACCTAACCTAACCTAACCTAACCTAACCTAACCTAACCTAACCTAACCTAACCTAACCTAACCTAACCTAACCTAACCTAACCTAACCTAACCTAACCTAACCTAACCTAACCTAACCTAACCTAACCTAACCTAACCTAACCTAACCTAACCTAACCTAACCTAACCTAACCTAACCTAACCTAACCTAACCTAACCTAACCTAACCTAACCTAACCTAACCTAACCTAACCTAACCTAACCTAACCTAACCTAACCTAACCTAACCTAACCTAACCTAACCTAACCTAACCTAACCTAACCTAACCTAACCTAACCTAACCTAACCTAACCTAACCTAACCTAACCTAACCTAACCTAACCTAACCTAACCTAACCTAACCTAACCTAACCTAACCTAACCTAACCTAACCTAACCTAACCTAACCTAACCTAACCTAACCTAACCTAACCTAACCTAACCTAACCTAACCTAACCTAACCTAACCTAACCTAACCTAACCTAACCTAACCTAACCTAACCTAACCTAACCTAACCTAACCTAACCTAACCTAACCTAACCTAACCTAACCTAACCTAACCTAACCTAACCTAACCTAACCTAACCTAACCTAACCTAACCTAACCTAACCTAACCTAACCTAACCTAACCTAACCTAACCTAACCTAACCTAACCTAACCTAACCTAACCTAACCTAACCTAACCTAACCTAACCTAACCTAACCTAACCTAACCTAACCTAACCTAACCTAACCTAACCTAACCTAACCTAACCTAACCTAACCTAACCTAACCTAACCTAACCTAACCTAACCTAACCTAACCTAACCTAACCTAACCTAACCTAACCTAACCTAACCTAACCTAACCTAACCTAACCTAACCTAACCTAACCTAACCTAACCTAACCTAACCTAACCTAACCTAACCTAACCTAACCTAACCTAACCTAACCTAACCTAACCTAACCTAACCTAACCTAACCTAACCTAACCTAACCTAACCTAACCTAACCTAACCTAACCTAACCTAACCTAACCTAACCTAACCTAACCTAACCTAACCTAACCTAACCTAACCTAACCTAACCTAACCTAACCTAACCTAACCTAACCTAACCTAACCTAACCTAACCTAACCTAACCTAACCTAACCTAACCTAACCTAACCTAACCTAACCTAACCTAACCTAACCTAACCTAACCTAACCTAACCTAACCTAACCTAACCTAACCTAACCTAACCTAACCTAACCTAACCTAACCTAACCTAACCTAACCTAACCTAACCTAACCTAACCTAACCTAACCTAACCTAACCTAACCTAACCTAACCTAACCTAACCTAACCTAACCTAACCTAACCTAACCTAACCTAACCTAACCTAACCTAACCTAACCTAACCTAACCTAACCTAACCTAACCTAACCTAACCTAACCTAACCTAACCTAACCTAACCTAACCTAACCTAACCTAACCTAACCTAACCTAACCTAACCTAACCTAACCTAACCTAACCTAACCTAACCTAACCTAACCTAACCTAACCTAACCTAACCTAACCTAACCTAACCTAACCTAACCTAACCTAACCTAACCTAACCTAACCTAACCTAACCTAACCTAACCTAACCTAACCTAACCTAACCTAACCTAACCTAACCTAACCTAACCTAACCTAACCTAACCTAACCTAACCTAACCTAACCTAACCTAACCTAACCTAACCTAACCTAACCTAACCTAACCTAACCTAACCTAACCTAACCTAACCTAACCTAACCTAACCTAACCTAACCTAACCTAACCTAACCTAACCTAACCTAACCTAACCTAACCTAACCTAACCTAACCTAACCTAACCTAACCTAACCTAACCTAACCTAACCTAACCTAACCTAACCTAACCTAACCTAACCTAACCTAACCTAACCTAACCTAACCTAACCTAACCTAACCTAACCTAACCTAACCTAACCTAACCTAACCTAACCTAACCTAACCTAACCTAACCTAACCTAACCTAACCTAACCTAACCTAACCTAACCTAACCTAACCTAACCTAACCTAACCTAACCTAACCTAACCTAACCTAACCTAACCTAACCTAACCTAACCTAACCTAACCTAACCTAACCTAACCTAACCTAACCTAACCTAACCTAACCTAACCTAACCTAACCTAACCTAACCTAACCTAACCTAACCTAACCTAACCTAACCTAACCTAACCTAACCTAACCTAACCTAACCTAACCTAACCTAACCTAACCTAACCTAACCTAACCTAACCTAACCTAACCTAACCTAACCTAACCTAACCTAACCTAACCTAACCTAACCTAACCTAACCTAACCTAACCTAACCTAACCTAACCTAACCTAACCTAACCTAACCTAACCTAACCTAACCTAACCTAACCTAACCTAACCTAACCTAACCTAACCTAACCTAACCTAACCTAACCTAACCTAACCTAACCTAACCTAACCTAACCTAACCTAACCTAACCTAACCTAACCTAACCTAACCTAACCTAACCTAACCTAACCTAACCTAACCTAACCTAACCTAACCTAACCTAACCTAACCTAACCTAACCTAACCTAACCTAACCTAACCTAACCTAACCTAACCTAACCTAACCTAACCTAACCTAACCTAACCTAACCTAACCTAACCTAACCTAACCTAACCTAACCTAACCTAACCTAACCTAACCTAACCTAACCTAACCTAACCTAACCTAACCTAACCTAACCTAACCTAACCTAACCTAACCTAACCTAACCTAACCTAACCTAACCTAACCTAACCTAACCTAACCTAACCTAACCTAACCTAACCTAACCTAACCTAACCTAACCTAACCTAACCTAACCTAACCTAACCTAACCTAACCTAACCTAACCTAACCTAACCTAACCTAACCTAACCTAACCTAACCTAACCTAACCTAACCTAACCTAACCTAACCTAACCTAACCTAACCTAACCTAACCTAACCTAACCTAACCTAACCTAACCTAACCTAACCTAACCTAACCTAACCTAACCTAACCTAACCTAACCTAACCTAACCTAACCTAACCTAACCTAACCTAACCTAACCTAACCTAACCTAACCTAACCTAACCTAACCTAACCTAACCTAACCTAACCTAACCTAACCTAACCTAACCTAACCTAACCTAACCTAACCTAACCTAACCTAACCTAACCTAACCTAACCTAACCTAACCTAACCTAACCTAACCTAACCTAACCTAACCTAACCTAACCTAACCTAACCTAACCTAACCTAACCTAACCTAACCTAACCTAACCTAACCTAACCTAACCTAACCTAACCTAACCTAACCTAACCTAACCTAACCTAACCTAACCTAACCTAACCTAACCTAACCTAACCTAACCTAACCTCACCTAACCTAACCTAACCTAACCTAACCTAACCTAACCTAACCTAACCTAACCTAACCTAACCTAACCTAACCTAACCTAACCTAACCTAACCTAACCTAACCTAACCTAACCTAACCTAACCTAACCTAACCTAACCTAACCTAACCTAACCTAACCTAACCTAACCTAACCTAACCTAACCTAACCTAACCTAACCTAACCTAACCTAACCTAACCTAACCTAACCTAACCTAACCTAACCTAACCTAACCTAACCTAACCTAACCTAACCTAACCTAACCTAACCTAACCTAACCTAACCTAACCTAACCTAACCTAACCTAACCTAACCTAACCTAACCTAACCTAACCTAACCTAACCTAACCTAACCTAACCTAACCTAACCTAACCTAACCTAACCTAACCTAACCTAACCTAACCTAACCTAACCTAACCTAACCTAACCTAACCTAACCTAACCTAACCTAACCTAACCTAACCTAACCTAACCTAACCTAACCTAACCTAACCTAACCTAACCTAACCTAACCTAACCTAACCTAACCTAACCTAACCTAACCTAACCTAACCTAACCTAACCTAACCTAACCTAACCTAACCTAACCTAACCTAACCTAACCTAACCTAACCTAACCTAACCTAACCTAACCTAACCTAACCTAACCTAACCTAACCTAACCTAACCTAACCTAACCTAACCTAACCTAACCTAACCTAACCTAACCTAACCTAACCCAGTAACCGCCCCCCCGCGACTTTAACATCTTGTTGCTCCGCGCAAAAAATTCGGAAAGTCGGTTTACTTTTATCTCACAACCCTCAAAATAGTATCAAAGTGTAGTGCAGTGTGTGCTTAAAAAGTGCAATTGGAGAACACTCGATATCCCGCAGGACCTCCAAGTTATTAAGCACCAAACTTCCCGGTTAGTAAACAACACCTTCGGAGGACCCGATCATCCTGATCTATATACCGACGGATAGGCGATCAAAAGCCCAATCCAACAACGGTCGAACCAGGAAGATCGGAGAACGCATCGGGAAGTTATAAGCCACCAAAGGTTCGTAAAATCCCATACAGACAAGGCGACCTACTAAGGCAGACAACACGCGCCGCCAAGCCGGCGCCGAATACAGTACACAACAACAGACTGTACGCTACGGTACGTCGCCGAGTCACTAGGTGAGTTACGAACCTGAAGACAGGCAACAGTCTCAAGAGTCGTGAGGAGCAGAACTGAAGACAGCTATCAAATCAGAGCTGTTCCAGGGAACTCCTCAACAAACTGCGGTAGGAGAGCCGTTCCTGTACGGAACCAGGACCGGGATCAAGACCTCCCCAGGATCTAAAGGCCCCATCGGGACACCACCACCCCCCCCGCTCACCACCAACCCCACCCCCGCAGAAGTAAACTACGCCGCAGAAGTCCGTGGGAACCCGTGCTTGGGCTCCAGACAGTCAGGAGTGCTGGTACAAGCGACTGGTCCCAAGGGTTTGTATTCCCCCCAACACCCCCCGCGCTCCAGAAACCGCACCCCCTGGAAGCTAATTCCGCCGTACGAGATCGCAGGACCCCGTGCGTGGACTCGCAGCAATCAGGAGAGGAAGGCCAACTGAGCAGCCCTAAGGGTAATAACGAACCCCCCCAACACCCCCTGCGCTCCAGAAGCCCCACCCCCTCGAGACCCAACCCCGTCATCCGGGATCGCAGAGCTCCGTGCGTAGGCTCGTTGCACTCGGGAGAAGAAGGCCAACTGTCCAGCCCCAAGGGTTCAAACCACCCCCCCAACACCCCCGCGCTCCAGAAGCCTCACAGCCCCGGAAGAAAACACCTCGTGCGTGGGCTCATTGCACTTGGGAGAAGAAGGCAAACCGTCCAGCACCAAGGGATTAAACCACCCCCCAACACCCCCGCGCTCCAGAAAGCCCCACCCTCCCGGAAGAAAACACCCCGTGCGTGGGCTCGTTGCACTCGGGAGAAGAAGGCAAATCGTCCAGCACCAAGGGATAAAACCACCCCCCAACACCCCCGCGCTCCAGAAAGCCTCACCCCCGGAAGAAAAAACACCTCGTGCGTGGGCTCGTTGCACTCGGGAAAAGAAAGCCACTTGTCCAGCCCCAAGGGTTCAAACAACCCCCCAACACCCCCGCGCTCCGGAAGCCTCACCCCCCCCGGAAGAAAACACCTCGTGCGTGGGCTCATTGCACTCGGGAGAAGAAGGCCAACCGTCCAGTACCAAGGGATCAAACCACCCCCCAACACCCCCTGCGCTCCAGAAGTCTCACCCCCCTGGAAGAAAGCCCCTCGTGCGTGGGCTTGTTGTACTCAGGAGAGGAAGGACAGTCTACTGGCCTCAAGGGTTTAAACCACCCCCCCAAACAACCCCTCGGACAAATACCCCGCGAGCTGTAGCGTAGTCATTTTTGGACCCACAACACCGTGCAAGGGCTCAAAAGAATCAGAAAGAGAAGACCTACAAAACTGCTCCAACGGTTTTTGAGAAAACAGCAACAAACAAAAAATATTTTGTAGAAACAAGGAACTCCAGCATCACAGCAGCTAAAAGAATCCAACAACTTTTATTTTTGAACTCTAACATATTATTTCTACCATATTATTTCAATTGTGCAATAGTGAATAAACAAATTTAAAAAAAAAAAAAAAAAAAAAAAATTCACACAAGTTAAAAAAAAAAAAAAAAAAAAAAAAACAATTTTTAATCAACACCTTCAATCTTGCCAAGGGAAACTAGCACCAACTATGTCTAGCAACAACAAGACCACCCCGGAGGTCGCGGAAGACAAGACCGCGCAAACCCAACAGCCGTCGTCGACATCCCCGCCACCACCGCCTTCGTCCCCCAAGCAAGGTAAGTCGAAAATTACTACACAGACCACATCACCACCATCAAGCGCAACACCAAAAAAATCACCCTCACCCACGAAACCAACCTTCGCAATAAAAAAACACACACCTATCGCGAGAAAACCTCGAGGAGGCTCGAGAGTCGGCAAAAAAAACCATCGGTCCTATAGACCTTTGCCGCCAGCTGTCTCTCGAGCAAAAGACAAAGAAAAAAACAGCCACGGGCGGAATCAGACGGGCAGTAACGATTAAAAACGCCCAATCAGTTGCCAGAAATAGTGCAGCAGACGATGTCCGGAGATTGGCGGACATCTCTCTGCTAAATGACAGCGCGGACCTCCATACCCCCGCGAAAACCCCACAGACACCTGCCCGCGAAAAACCTACCACACCAACTCTCGCCGAGCTACGCACCACACCCGCGAAAACCCCACAGACACCAGCCCGCGAAAAACTAACCACACCAACTCTCGCCGAGCTACGCACCACACCCCGAAATGACTACTACACCGTAGTCGTGGCCAAATCAGACTCGGAATGCGGCTCCGAACCGGAGGATATGGAAGCCTGGAGCCAGAAGGCTAAAGAGCCGCAAACCGATGACGAGTGGACAGATACCTGCAGCGAGCCCAGCAACAGGAGAAGCATCCTCCCACCGCAGGGAAACCGCAGCGGAATCTGCAAAGACCTAGCCACGGAGCGAGCAAGAGAGTTCCTGATGGAGGGCAAAAACGCCCTCGAGTCATCAAAAACACTCAAGCGAGAGTTGCGAGCAACAGCCGTGGAAAACCTGAACAACCTCTACGAGCTGGTTCTCGCCCTGTCGGACTCAAGACACCGCCACAGAGTCAACCTCGAAGTGGAACGGACTAGAGCCGCCAGGGAGATGGCGTGGGTCCAAAAACAACACGCCAAAAAAATGGAGGAATTGCAGACCGTTGCCGACCTCCTACACGCAGAGACAAGGCAAGAGCTTTCGAACACCAGAAAGGCACTAACAGCGCTGCAAGAGAAGCTCGACCTCCAGATGGACAGCCTCCTAAAAACAATGAAGACTGTCCACCTGGAAGTAAAGGAGCCAACCTCCAAAAAAGCGGAAAACATCGAACCAGCTAAAGGCGGTTGTAAAGACCACACGCCGGCCATCGAAGAACTGGCCAAAAAACTCGGAGATTTGGCAAACGAGATTTATTATCTGAAGCGGGACTCCGGCAAAGCCACTAGAGCATCAACACCCACGTCACCAAATCAGGGCTCACCCACAAACTCTGAGCATAAAGACGTCTCGGACAGGCTGAAAAGCCTATCCGAAGACACCAACACCTTACTGACTGAAGTGACGACGCTCAAGTCAATAGTCGAAGATCGGAGACCCGCCTCAAAGGAGGAAATCCAGATCGCGGTACGCGAAGAACTGGCTCCCCTGAAATCTCAGGCCAAGAACATCCTCAAAGAGATAGAGGAGGTGAAGGGACAAACCGGGCAATCCCAACCAGGAACTGTGGGACTGGCAACTGAAATCGCACTAACGGAATCAGCAACAAAATTGGAAAACCAATCAAAGGAACTAAGCAAAACTTTAACATGGTTCAACTCCTCCATGAACAAGGCACCAAAACCCACCCCAAGCACGCAGCGGGGGGCCACCTACGCTGACATGGCCAAAAAACCTAATCACGCAGTGATTGTCTCGTCGACCGATCCCACAAACACCGGGGAAAAGGTCATCGAGGCCATAAGATCAACCCTGGATTTCAAATCCACGGGTATCACTGTGGACAGAGTCCGCAAGGCCAAAAACAGCAAGGTGATCCTGAGCTGCGAGTCAAGGGAGGGGCTCCAACGACTCAAAACACAAATTAACAAAAACAAGACACTCCAGGTACAAGATGCCACACAGCAGAACCCGTTGGTAATAATCAAAAACGTGATGAGCTACCACAGCGATCAGGAAATCCTGGACAACCTGATAGCCCAAAACAAGAAGTTATTTGAAGGGCTACCAGAAAAGAACTTGAAACTGCGTTATAAGAAGCGAGCACGAAACACGCTTCAGTGCCATCCGGTGCTGGAAACGTCGCCGCTCCTGCACAAACGAATGTTGGAACAGGGAATGGTACACGTCGGCCTTAGCAAATGCAAGGTAGAAGACCAATCTCCCCTGGTACAATGCGCGAAATGTCTGGGCTTTGGGCACACGAAAATCTTGTGCAAAGAACCAGAGCAACGCTGCAACTATTGCGGCAAAGCACACTCATGGCAAGACTGCCATGCCAGACAGAAGCAGGAGCCACCAACATGCAGAAATTGCAAGTTGGCTGGCAAAGACGCCAACAGCACCACGCCGCCCCACATGGCATATAGTGAAATATGCCCAGAACGCCAGGGCTGGGACAGAATAGCGCGGTCCAGGATAACCTATTGTTAACGCCGTCGTTCCATCAAGGTCCGGTATCGTTCATAGTCATCCAACGGGACTACACTTCATCCAAGCAAACCTCCGAAGATCTGAGCTCGTCACTGCTGAGCTGCTGCAGGCAGCGGAACACCGAGGAGCCACCATCGCACTAGTGCAGGAACCCTATGTAGGCAGCACTGGTGTGATGAAGCAACCACCAGGCACGCAGATAGTACAATGCACCCTCAACCGCAAAAAACCTGTAAAAGCAGCCATCATCATTTTTGGAGACAAGGTAAAGATCACACATGACCCGCAACTTGTCTCCGAAACCGAAGCAGTAGTGATGATAGAAGCGGGTCCCCTAAAGCTTGGACTAGTCTCAATATACTATGAAGGAAACCAAGACATAACAACAAACATAGAACGAACAAAAACGGCATGCTCACAATTACCAACGGAACACATCATCATCGGTGGCGACACAAATGCCAAGAGCCACTGGTGGGGCAGCAAGGAAGATGACGAAAGAGGCGAGGCCTATAACGCCTTCTTAAGCGAAATGGACTTCCATATCCTAAACATCGGAGATACGCCTACCTTTGAAGTCTATCGACAGGGCCGCTTATGCAGCAGTCTGGTAGACGTAACAGCCTGCTCGACTACCCTTCTAGGAAAGATTAAAAACTGGAGAGTGGACAAACAACTCACGACATCTGACCACAACGCTATTACTTTCACCGTGTCAACGGAAGCACGCCTAACACCAATAGTGCGACCAACCACACGAAAGTATAACACCAAGAAAGCGAACTGGCAGCTGTTTAGCGAGGTACTATGCCACTCACTAGAAGGGAAAAACCTCACAGTCGACAGGATTAACAAGGTAGACAGTACGGAGGAAATGGAATCCATCATAGAGGCCTACGCCGAGTCAATAGATTCTGCATGCGAACACGCGATCCCCAAACCAAAGAAGAGGCAAGGTAAACCGACACCACCTTGGTGGACCAAAGACCTCGAGGATCTAAAAAAAGACGTGCTCCGCAAAAAACGCAGAATCAAAAACGCTGCTCCCGCCAGAATTGAAGCCGTACTGGAAGACTATCAAGAGGCCCGAGAGATGTACCTCTCAACAGCACAGAGGGCCAAAACAGAGAGTTGGAAAACCTTCTGCTCCACACAAGAAAGAGAAAGCATGTGGGACGGAATATATAGGGTCATCAGGAAAACATCAAACAGCCAAGAAGACATGCTTCTTCAAGGCTCGGATGGCAAAAGTCTGAATCCAGACCAATCGGCAAATCTACTCGCCGAAACCTTCTATCCTGGTGACAATATATCCACAGACAATCCGTACCATAGACGCCTCAGAGAAAGTGTGGAAAGCAGAACGACCGCACAAGAAGAACTGGCGGCCGACGACCCACCCTTCACGGAAGCAGAGGTGGAGGCGGTGCTTAAAACCCAAAACCCAAAGAAAGCACCAGGGTCGGACGGGTTCACAGCAGACATTTGCGCCCGGGCAATCCGAAGCGGAAAGGAGGTGTTCTTGGCAATCGCAAATAAGTGTTTGTCAATCCACTACTTCCCCAAGCGATGGAAAACTGCCCATGTAGTCATTCTCCGAAAACCCGGGAAAACTGACTACACCCACCCAAAATCCTACAGACCCATAGGACTTCTATCAGTACTGGGGAAAACTGTGGAAAAACTACTGGTGGGACGGCTGCAATGGCATCTGCTGCCAACTCTCAAAGACACACAGTACGGTTTCATGCCACAGCGCGGAACGGAGGACGCCCTCTATGATCTTCTCAAGCACATTAGATCTGAGCTAAGCGATAAAAAATCAGTTTTGGTAATATCGCTAGACATAGAGGGAGCCTTCGACAATGCGTGGTGGCCGGCTCTAAAACACCAACTACTGTCCAGGGGCTGCCCAAGGAACTTATATATGATGGTGGACTCATACCTCACAGACAGAAAAATCACCATCAACTACGCAGGGGCAACCAGCGAGAGAGAGACCACAAAGGGCTGTGTCCAAGGATCCATCGCAGGACCGACCTTTTGGAACCTCATCTTGGATCCCCTGCTACAGCTGCTGTCGAAAGAGGAAGTCCACTGTCAAGCCTTCGCCGACGATGGGGTTCTGGTATTCTCCGGGAAGTCCATAGCCAAAATAGAGCAAACGGCCAACAGGGTATTGGAAAAAGTTTCAAAATGGGGAGTCAAAAACAAGCTGAACTTCGCAGCGCATAAGACCAACGCGATGCTTATAACCAAAAAGCTGAAGTTCGACCCCCCTGAAATCACCATGAATGAAACACCAATCACCCTGGTGGACGAGATAAAACTTCTAGGGCTCATAATAGACAGGCGCCTTAACTTCATCTCGCATGTCAAAGCGGTGTGCAAAAAAGCCGCCGACATATACAAACAGCTGGCATGCGCAGCTAAGGTGACCTGGGGACTTAACGGAGAAATCATAAGAACGATCTACGTCGCAGTGACAGAACCCATCGTCACCTACGGAGCATGCGCCTGGGCAGAAGCAACACAGCTAGTCACGAACAGAAAGCAACTGGAAGCGCTACAAAGGAACTTTGCACAAAAGATCTGCAAAGCCTACAGGACCGCCTCACTAACATCCGTGACGGTCCTGTCAGGAACCCTGCCGCTAGACCTGCGCATCCAGGAAAACGCCGCACTATACGAGGCCAAAAAAGGTGTCTCCCATGAGTACCTACCACCACAGAGACAGCTCGAGCAAATAGTGAAGTTCAAAGACTTACCACATCCTGCTACTCAAATAACAACTGAGTTCGAGCTGCTTGAAAACATGGATGCAACGACCGTGGAAACCCTTAAAATTACTGGACCGGAAATATACACAGACGGCAGTAAAATGGAGGGAAAGGTCGGAGCCGCCATGACGTGGTGGGAGCATGGGAAAGAAACATCTTACGATACCTACAGTCTCGACGAAACCTGCACGGTCTTCCAGTCAGAGATGTATGCACTCCATAGGGCCGTTAAAAGGGCAGAAGAAAGTAACAGGGACAAAGTAAACATCCTCAGCGACTCAAGATCATCGCTCGAACTTTTGAGTAATCCCAAACTACTTCACCCTCTGGCCAAATCCATCAAGGAGAGCATTGCTCGCATAAGACAAGACGGCAGAGAAGTGCGGCTTTTCTGGCTCAGAGCACACGTGGGCACAGCCGGGAACGAAAGGGCAGACGAGCTAGCGAAAGCGGGTGCGAATAAAACCAGCTCAAAACCGGACTACGCAGAGGTTCCGCTCTCATATATTAGGACAAGAATCAGGAAAGAGACGATCTGCAAATGGCAGGATCGCTACGATGCGTCAGACACTGGCGCAGTAACAAAGGTTTTCTTCCCCGACGTTGCTAAGGCCTATAGCGTTGTGAGAGAAGTAAAACCGTGCCATCTCCTGACTCAAGTCCTAACGGGGCACGGCGCCTTCAGCGAATATTTACATCGCTTTAACCTGAAGACCAGCCCCCAATGCGAGTGTGACCCCGCCAAGGTAGAATCGGTATGGCACCTGCTTTTCGAATGCCCGCGCTTCCAGGTGCAGCGTCTCAATCTCACCCACCAAATCGACCTGGAGTGGAAAATAGAAAACCTTACACACATAATCAATAGAAATAAAGACCGTGAAGCCCTAATACCGTTTATGAAGACCATAGCTTCAACTATGGTAAAAATAAAC
>OU745317.1:35000-37500 GCA_916618145.1 Emmelina monodactyla
AACCTAACCTAACCTAACCTAACCTAACCTAACCTAACCTAACCTAACCTAACCTAACCTAACCTAACCTAACCTAACCTAACCTAACCTAACCTAACCTAACCTAACCTAACCTAACCTAACCTAACCTAACCTAACCTAACCTAACCTAACCTAACCTAACCTAACCTAACCTAACCTAACCTAACCTAACCTAACCTAACCTAACCTAACCTAACCTAACCTAACCTAACCTAACCTAACCTAACCTAACCTAACCTAACCTAACCTAACCTAACCTAACCTAACCTAACCTAACCTAACCTAACCTAACCTAACCTAACCTAACCTAACCTAACCTAACCTAACCTAACCTAACCTAACCTAACCTAACCTAACCTAACCTAACCTAACCTAACCTAACCTAACCTAACCTAACCTAACCTAACCTAACCTAACCTAACCTAACCTAACCTAACCTAACCTAACCTAACCTAACCTAACCTAACCTAACCTAACCTAACCTAACCTAACCTAACCTAACCTAACCTAACCTAACCTAACCTAACCTAACCTAACCTAACCTAACCTAACCTAACCTAACCTAACCTAACCTAACCTAACCTAACCTAACCTAACCTAACCTAACCTAACCTAACCTAACCTAACCTAACCTAACCTAACCTAACCTAACCTAACCTAACCTAACCTAACCTAACCTAACCTAACCTAACCTAACCTAACCTAACCTAACCTAACCTAACCTAACCTAACCTAACCTAACCTAACCTAACCTAACCTAACCTAACCTAACCTAACCTAACCTAACCTAACCTAACCTAACCTAACCTAACCTAACCTAACCTAACCTAACCTAACCTAACCTAACCTAACCTAACCTAACCTAACCTAACCTAACCTAACCTAACCTAACCTAACCTAACCTAACCTAACCTAACCTAACCTAACCTAACCTAACCTAACCTAACCTAACCTAACCTAACCTAACCTAACCTAACCTAACCTAACCTAACCTAACCTAACCTAACCTAACCTAACCTAACCTAACCTAACCTAACCTAACCTAACCTAACCTAACCTAACCTAACCTAACCTAACCTAACCTAACCTAACCTAACCTAACCTAACCTAACCTAACCTAACCTAACCTAACCTAACCTAACCTAACCTAACCTAACCTAACCTAACCTAACCTAACCTAACCTAACCTAACCTAACCTAACCTAACCTAACCTAACCTAACCTAACCTAACCTAACCTAACCTAACCTAACCTAACCTAACCTAACCTAACCTAACCTAACCTAACCTAACCTAACCTAACCTAACCTAACCTAACCTAACCTAACCTAACCTAACCTAACCTAACCTAACCTAACCTAACCTAACCTAACCTAACCTAACCTAACCTAACCTAACCTAACCTAACCTAACCTAACCTAACCTAACCTAACCTAACCTAACCTAACCTAACCTAACCTAACCTAACCTAACCTAACCTAACCTAACCTAACCTAACCTAACCTAACCTAACCTAACCTAACCTAACCTAACCTAACCTAACCTAACCTAACCTAACCTAACCTAACCTAACCTAACCTAACCTAACCTAACCTAACCTAACCTAACCTAACCTAACCTAACCTAACCTAACCTAACCTAACCTAACCTAACCTAACCTAACCTAACCTAACCTAACCTAACCTAACCTAACCTAACCTAACCTAACCTAACCTAACCTAACCTAACCTAACCTAACCTAACCTAACCTAACCTAACCTAACCTAACCTAACCTAACCTAACCTAACCTAACCTAACCTAACCTAACCTAACCTAACCTAACCTAACCTAACCTAACCTAACCTAACCTAACCTAACCTAACCTAACCTAACCTAACCTAACCTAACCTAACCTAACCTAACCTAACCTAACCTAACCTAACCTAACCTAACCTAACCTAACCTAACCTAACCTAACCTAACCTAACCTAACCTAACCTAACCTAACCTAACCTAACCTAACCTAACCTAACCTAACCTAACCTAACCTAACCTAACCTAACCTAACCTAACCTAACCTAACCTAACCTAACCTAACCTAACCTAACCTAACCTAACCTAACCTAACCTAACCTAACCTAACCTAACCTAACCTAACCTAACCTAACCTAACCTAACCTAACCTAACCTAACCTAACCTAACCTAACCTAACCTAACCTAACCTAACCTAACCTAACCTAACCTAACCTAACCTAACCTAACCTAACCTAACCTAACCTAACCTAACCTAACCTAACCTAACCTAACCTAACCTAACCTAACCTAACCTAACCTAACCTAACCTAACCTAACCTAACCTAACCTAACCTAACCTAACCTAACCTAACCTAACCTAACCTAACCTAACCTAACCTAACCTAACCTAACCTAACCTAACCTAACCTAACCTAACCTAACCTAACCTAACCTAACCTAACCTAACCTAACCTAACCTAACCT